>OZ018317.1:14476698-14499198 GCA_963969495.1 Ceratothoa steindachneri | reverse complement strand
AAAGGGGGTTGGTGGGTTCTCCCCGCGTGAGTCGCTCCCGCCTATCGATCGGAGACGTTTCGGATCTTTCAGAAGGCACGCTCCATGTGCTGCTGTTCGTCCGACCGAGTCGTCAAGCCTCGGCGTGCCGTGGCTCCCAACCAAGCAGCACAGACGGTCCCCGAAGGGGCCATCGATTTGTCACCAGGTGAACAACAACGAAGCACGCCCCTTACTTAACTCCTACTAGTTCCCTTCACAACGGCCAGGATCTCGAAGCAGCGTTCAATGGATATCCCGCCCCACCAAGAGACTCGACCCAAGGCTTTTTATTGGCCTGGCAACCAACCTGGGAACAAAGGGCCGTCACCTCGGACCGATGCTACCAGAGGCACCCGTCAACGGGCACTGGGAACGGTCAATAATTACGCGCCAGGGAAGGGGTTAACGGGGCACTACCCTCATCCCATTCATCGTGCCCCAACGCCTAGGACACCTCTAGTCCTAGTCTCTCGCAACCAGTGAGCGTCGATTGGCGTTGTTTATAGAGGTTCCAAAGCCTCTCTTCTGACGCATGAGGTAGCTGCCAGGTCCTTATATGTAGATAGAGGAAGAAAAGAGAAACAGGGACATGATAGGAGTAGGCTTTTTTTTGTTTTTTTTCTTTTTGTATAAGTGGGAGAGATAGAATAAAAGTAAAAAAAGAGAAGGATAGAGTAAAAAAAAAAGGAAGGAATGACGCACTTAGTTTGGAATCTCGTTTTCGACCAAATCGACAAGGGAAGCCCTACCAGGGGTACCCAGAAGAGGTACCCCCGCCGACATAGCTCGAAAAGTCAAAGGTACACACAAGAGAGAGAGAGAGAGAGAGAGAGAGAGAGAGTAACAAGGAGTAACAAGGAAAGTAAGTACCCTAGGAGACCTTACGGTCCATTCAAAGAGGGTACCTTTGGACTAGCAATTGAGCGGGCACATGGCTGCTCAATTGTTTTGCGTCCCTAAACGGCCACTTTTCAAGACTTTGTCTAGTCTTGACTTGAACTGGTCAACAGATTCACTGTTGACAACTTCCACTGGAAGTGCGTTCCACTTACCGCAGATACTGTAGGTGAAAAAGTTTCCACACAGATTGCGGTTGTAACGCTTCAGTTCAAGTTTGAAGCCGTGATTGCGCGTTCTGTTCTCACTCAGTGTGAAAATATCCCGGTAGTCAACATTGTCGAACCCTCGAAGTATTTTGAAAACTTCGATGAGCTGACCACGCAGTCTACGGGTTTCCAGTGAGAACAGATCTAACTCCCTTAGTCTATCCTCATAACTTTTATGTCGGATAGAGGGAATCAGAGAGAGAGAGAGAGAGAGAGAGAGAGAGAGAGAGAGAGAGAGAGAGAGAGAGAGAGAGAGAGAGAGAGAGAGAGTCACAAGGAGTCACAAGGAAAAGAAGTACCCTAGAAGACCTTACGGTCCATACGAGAGAGAGAGAGAGAGAGAGAGAGAGAGAGAGAGAGAGAGAGAGAGAGAGAGAGAGAGAGAGAGAGAGAGAGAGAGAGAGAGAGAGAGAGAGAGTCACAAGGAGTCACAAGGAGTCACAAGGAAAAGAAGTACCCTAGAAGACCTTACGGTCCATACGAGAGGGTACTTGTTACGAGTCAGGGACTCGTGAGCCTGTCAGCGAACCAGGACTTTATCCAGGCGCCTTTTGAACTGCTCCACAGAGTCGCTGTTCACGACTTCTGGCGGAAGCGCGTTCCACTCGTTGCAAATACTGTAACTGAAGAAGTTCCCGCATCTGTCCCGGTGATAACGCGGCAGCTCAATTTTGTAGCCGTGGTTTCTCGTTACGCCCTCGCTTAGTTGGAACATGTCCCCGTTGCTTACGTGGTCAATACCTCGGAGGATTTTGAACACCTCG
This sequence comes from Ceratothoa steindachneri, assembly GCA_963969495.1. Lineage (NCBI taxonomy): Eukaryota > Metazoa > Arthropoda > Malacostraca > Isopoda > Cymothoidae > Ceratothoa > Ceratothoa steindachneri. The sequence goes on along the minus strand of OZ018317.1, from coordinate 14,497,307 downwards.
ATTAATTGACCGCGCCGTCTTCGGGTTTCCAGTGAGAAGAGGTTTAGTTCTTCTAGGCGGGCTTCGTAACTTTTGTGCCTGATCGAGGGGATCAGTTTGGTCGCCCTGGCTTGTACTCGCTCCAGTCGGGCGATGTCCTTCCGAAGGGATGGACTCCAAAACTGGACTGCGTACTCCAGGTGAGGTCGGACCAGGGAATTAAAGAGAGTGAGAACGATTTCCCTGTTCCGATACCCAAACTGTCGCTTGATATACCCCAAGATTCTCTGGGCTTTCTTCTCCGCCTCGATGCACTGCTTGGAAAACTTGAGGTCGCTGGTGATCACGACTCCCAAGTCTTTTTCCATGTCTGTGCTGTCGAGCGCCGAGTTTTTGAGGCTGTAGACGGCTTGGGGATTTCTGCGGCCGATGTGCATCACCTTGCACTTTTCGACATTGAACGGCATTTGCCATTTGTCTGACCACTCCCCGAGTTTCCTCAAGTCGGCTTGGAGTCTCTCGACGTTTTCCGCGTCTGCCACGTTCATACCTAGTTTGGTATCGTCGGCAAATTTGGAAATCCTCGCAGTTATGCCATCATCTATGTCGTTTACATAGATGATGAAGAGTAGGGGGCCCAGCACGGAGCCTTGGGGAACGCCGCTTGTTACCGGTACCGGTAGAGAGAGAGAGAGAGAGAGAGAGAGAGAGAGAGAGAGAGAGAGAGAGAGAGATTTTAAACTTCGGGTCTTTAAATTAGATTTCTATCGTTACTTTTTGTATTTCAAAAAACTGTGCCACCAACTTAATCCACTCCCTATGTAAAACGAGGATCCAATTTCATAGATGATATTAAGTATTTAGCCAATAGATTCTATTATAAATATAACAGCTTTAAAGTTTTCTGCCCTGTATTCAGTTTCAAAGATTTTAATATACTGTCCAACCTCCGTAAAGATCATTCTATCGTGATAATGGGAAAGGTGTGTGTTATAAAATGGCCTTAGGTTGCCATGCCTCGCCTCTATCACATATCGAAACTCATGCTTCCCACGTGCATCCTGCGAGAGAGAGTAGAAGGGCATCTTATCGACCACTATTCCAAAGTTTAATCAAGGAGGTTCAATCCCCCGTTTGCCTCCATGCGTCGATCTAGCCAGATTGAATTAGGCTTATGGGAAGATAATATTTTTCCAAGTGCTACAGGGACATTCCATCGAAGGACCCCATTGCCACCTAAGCCGAGGGGCTGGCTCCGGCTATTTATGCGATAGAATTTCGCGTTTGAACCAGATCCCGATTATCTTCGTTAGGCATCACACCGATCCGGTCTCCCTTGTGCACCTAGAAACTCTCTATCTCGAGAATTCCCTTATTGTCCAGAAGAGGACAATATTCTTGAGTGCCAAGGTTTGTGTCCCTCGAGACGCCAAGTCAACAGGGCTCCCCTATTGTTCAGAAGAGAGCAACTTTAGAACAGTCATTTATTCTTCGAGCCCGTTCGACAAGAAACGGTCTCGCCCCCCCCCCTTCCCCCTGTTGTTCAGAAAGAGAACAACTTTAGAACAGTCATTGTTCTTCGACCCCGTTCGACAAGAAACGGTTCTCGTTCACCTAACATCACGTCAGTGGTAATTTAATTCCCCCCCCCCACTTTTTAACGTTCTTCAAGAGAACGCTTGGTTACACCAATAACCTCAATTGTTCATCCAGAACATCTCCGGTATCCTGTCTCAAGGACCGCTCGTACTTTCGAGCCCCACTCCTCTCTGACTCCTCGAAGTCAGTCCTTCCCCTCTCGTTAAGGACAACTCCCCTAAAAAACCCTTCTCCTGGAAAAGAAATCGCCAGACGACCTTATAAATGCGTAAGCTACGCATTGTATTTAACTATTTAACTTTGTGCCAACGTAACTCTGTGCTTTAGACGGGTTTAGCCAACCTTTTTCCTTCTTGTTTGTTTTGTCATTTTAAATCCCTGACAATCTTAATCCTCCGCTTAGTCAAATATTCCCATGACCTTTTTCGTTTCTTGTGTATCTCCCATTTTATTCCCCGGTAATATAAATATTTTCCAAGTGTTGTTAGTTAGATTAATTAATAAAATTCTATTTTATTAATGTTAGCAATATTATTTATCCTTGGGCTCCGTTCCACTTCTTAAGTATATTGAAGATAAATAAGCCCTCTCCAGGCCTATTTATTACGTAGAGTCATTCTCGGCCATCTGATCAACCCCGCACTCGAATATAGAATAATCCTCACAAAGAATAGATATATAATATATCTTCGGGAGCCTATTCTACGATATATATATATATATATATATATATATATATATATATATATATATATATATATATATATATATATATATATATATATATATTATATTTAAATTTGGTGTCAAGTGTGTAAGGTGTAACGCTATATCTTTGCAAACGCTGGTCTCAGTTGAGTGAAGCATAGTGTTATACGTTATAAGAATAAAGTATATTAATTCCCTCTTTTTTTTAACGATTGCTATCCCCTTTTGAAAACTTAAGAAGATAGAGTAGCTCAAGGAAGTGGTATAATAATTTGTTCTTGTGGGGTTTTTTGGTGTTTCTGTTTTAGTCATTGGTTATCTAGGTCCAGAAACCAATCACGAATAGGTCAGTGCCCATATTTAAGTAGGCCAATTCTCTAGAAGGCATACTCCTTACCGCAAAGGAATTTAGTTGGTTGACTACTGCCTACCAAGAGCAAATAGGACTCAGTTTGAAATTGTCAAAGCTCAAGGAGAATCCTTGGGAATTTCCGGAAGAGAATTGATTGAGTACATCTAAGAGGAGCAACGAACAGAAAGAGAAAAGTTATGAGAAGGAAGGCAAAGAGAAGGAGAAATTCAACGAGAAGAGAGAGAAAAAGAAAGAGAGGAACTAAGAAGGCAAGCCGAGCTTCACCATGAGCTTGAAATAACACGCGTACAAGCTGAAACACAATCAGTGAGTAGACGTTCAGAAGCCCCGTCCAATCCCCCACTTGAGCTCCCCAATTTCAGGGATGGAGAGGATTTCGGAGCACTTTTATCGCACTTCGAAAAGATCCTTGAAATCAACAACCTGGTCTTGGAGGCCGAAGGCGTAGTGAGGTTACTGCCACTCTTAAATTCTAAATTGCGCGACATCTTCATTTCCCTATCATCGGAGTGTACAATTGATTACAGTACATTAAAAGCTGAGTTATTGGCCGCTCATAATATGATTCCCGATTTTTACAGACAGGAATTTCGAGGAGGTCGTATTAAACCCATGCAGAAGTTTCGTCAATTTGGATACATTCTACAGAGGAATTTTAAATTCCGGTTAGAATCCTCAAAAGTTGCTCCTGACTACGAGTCCTTAACAGACTTCGTGTCGCGGGATCAATTTTTGGCGTCTCTCCCGACGGAGATCCGCGCGTTCGTCAAGAATCGTCGGTGCCAGTCCTTTAAAGAATGTACCGAAGAAGCGGATGTCTATACTGCCAGCCATAATTTGTACCCCAAGCAGAATAGAAATTCTTATCAATCCCCCTACCAGGAAAGAAGGAAGGATTCGCGCCCCTTCAAAGGAAACCCAACGAAGTTTGCGGATGTCTATACTGCCAGCCATAATTTGTACCCCAAGCAGAATAGAAATTGTCATCAATCCCCCTACCAGGAAAGAAGGAAGGATTCGCGCCCCTTCAAAGGAAAGCCAACGAAGTTTGCGGGCCCCGTAAAGCCCCAAAACTTCTTCCCCTCAAACCAGCAACGGGACATCAAACCTCCCATTAAGATTTCTCCACCATCACCCTTCCCGAAGCGACCGATCATATGCTTCACCTACGGTGTAGAAAACCACATGAGCTGGAATTGCCCCCCAAATTCTAGGCTTAAAAACGGACCAGCCCCACAAGTACACTAGATTAATGCCACACCGGCTTTCCCGGTGGTGCAGACCCAAGGATCAACTTCTCCCCCTCCGTCAGGCCACCAGGTAAATTTTATTTTTGATAAAAGTTCGCCGGGAACTTTAAAATTTGAGGAGGGCAGCGTGAACGGCTGCCGAGTATCTACCCTCGTCAGGGACACAGGGTGCACTTGTTTCATCGTGTCCGACGAGCTCCTCCCCCCAGTAGACCTTAACCACGAAAAATTTGCGGTAGTACATGACTACTTTAGGCGGGCAAACCGATTCCCCGTCGTTAAATGTTACCTACAGATTCAGTATTTTGATGGCTGGGCTTATGTCATTTCGGCACCTATAAAGTTTTGTTCCGTACTTATCGGGCAGAGCCCTCAAGTAAGCTCCGAACCTGTGTTACAGGCCGCCCTTACTCGAGCCCGAGCTAAGAAGGAAGCACAGGAGCCCATCCCCCTCAGAGCCCCGATACCGTCCGAATTCTCGGAGATCCTTAACCATGGTTTTAGGCCTGCACAAAACAAGGGTGTGAAACACTAACACCCTTATGGGATAAGGCCCAAAACAATGACACGGAGACTGTCCGTGGACCGAAAATAATAAGGTATCTGGAGCAAGGTGGTCTACTCTACCGATCCGCCGAGGACAGTAATAACGCCGTTACAACCGACTCATGTCTTCCACGATCACATCTACCTATAGTGCTAAAAATAGCTCATGACAGCATCTTTTCCGGTCACTTTAGTCATACCAAAACGGGTCAGCGTATCTTTAAATATTTTTACTGGCCGGGTGCGGCAGCTGACATCTCAAAGCATTGTCAATCGGGCGATGTGTGTCAAAAGACGTCCGCTAAGGGGCGGGTCAAACCTGCTCCCTTACAAAGGGGAACAATCAACACTAAACCCTTCTCCAGAGTGGCCATCGACCTGGTTGGCCCTATCCACCTCCCGTTCGAGCGAAGGGCACAGCTACATTTTTACCTTGGGTTGATTTTGCTACCCGTTTTTCCGAGGCAGTCCCCCTTCGCCGAATCGATAGTATTTCTTGCGCCGAGGCCCTCATTTCCATCTTTTCAAGGTTTGGCGTCCCCAAGGAAATACTTTCTGACAGAGGACGGCAATTCACCTCTGAGTTGATGGAGTACGTAGGGAAGCTGCTCATGGTAAAGCCCCTTTTTAACACCCCCTTCCGGCCACAGAAAAACGGAATGTGTGAAAAATTAAACGGAAATCTAAAATCAATTATTAGGAAGATTTTTGCCGAGCAGCCCCGCGAATGGGCCGATATCTCCCGGTCGCCCTATTCGCCTATCGAGAAATTCCTCACCATACATTAGGCTTCGCCCTGTTCGAGCTCCTTTATGGACGTAATGTACGCGGACCACTCAACATTTTAAAGGAGTTGCTAACCAAGCCCCAACTAGACCAAGAACTTCAGTCATCATACGCCTATGTCTTAGATCTACGCCAGAGGCTCGAGAAATGCGCGAAAATCGCCTATGAAAATGCCAACGTCAATTTGGACAAATATAAAACCTATTTTGATGTCAGGTCGAAAGATAGGAAATTTAAGCCCGGTAATAAGGTACTCCTGCTCCTTCCCACAGCGAGTAATAAATTGCTGAGCCAATGGAAATGTCCGTACTCGGTCCGCGAGGTACGAAGACCGGTAGATTACCTCGTTGGTACCCCCAGCAAGCGATAAATTCTGCCAGGTTAACTTATTAAAGAAATACCACCGACGCGCCCATGGAGAAACGTTCGTAGCACTAAACGAAAAATCGGCGCTTGAAGAGGATTACCCCGCGGAGTCCCTTAATCTCATTCAGACAGTGTGCATTCAACCTGATGCCGATTACCCTCTTCCTTCCCTGCCAGGTGAGTCTTTTGAACCCTCTGACTTGGATATCGACGCACAGCTGACACCACATCAAAAGAGTCAGCTACATTCTAGTCGCCAGCTACTACCCCGCGAAAAGAGATATGCCACTATAGAGAAGGAAGCTCTAGCTATTATTTGGGTTATTGATAAATTTAAAATGTATTTAATAGGAAAAGAATTTCTGATAGGAACTGACCATCGCCCGCTAGCCTATATTCGGAATGTACGACACTCAAAAGGACGAATTATGCGCTGGAGTCTACTCTTGCAAGAGTATCAATTTAAAATAAATTACATAAAAGGTTCCGATAATCAGGTCGCTGACGCACTCAGTAGGAATGCTTTACCGAATAGTGCAGATTAATTCATAATTCGTAGGATAAGGATTTCCATGTATGTATGTATTACCATCTTGTAGCCATATGGTTGTCCCTTCGATCTTTTTTCCGAAGTGACAACTCATCCCCGGAGGGGAGGGGTGTGATAGAATGGCCTGCGGCTGCCACGCCTCTCCTCTATCACATATCGAAACTCATGCTTCCCACGTGCATCCTGCGAGAGAGTGTAGAACGGCGTTCTTATCGCCCACTATTCCCAAGTTTAAGCAAAGAGGTTCAATCCCCCGTTTGCCTCCATGCATCGATCTGGCCAGATTGAATTAGGCTTATGGGAAGATAATATTTTTCCAAGCACTACTGGGACATTCCATCGAAGTCCCCAATTGTCCCCTACGCCGAGGGGCTGGCTCCAGCTATTTATGCGATAGAATTTCGCGTTTTAACCAGATCCCGATTATCTTCGCCAGGCATCACGCCGATCCGGTCTCCCTTGTGCACCTAGAAACTCTACCTCGAGAACCCCCTTATTGTCCAGAAGAGGACAATATCCCTGAGTGCCAATGTTTGTGCCCCTCGAGACGCCAAGTCAACAGCCCCCCCCCACCTGTTGTTCAATTGTTCAGCAAGAGAACAACTTTAGAATAGTCATTGTTCTTTGAGCCCGTTTGACAAGAAACGGTTCTCGTTTTTCTGATATCACGTCAGTGGTAATTTAATTCCCCCCTTTTTAACGTTTTTCAAGAGAACGCTTGGTTACACCAATAACCTCAATTGTTCATCCAGAACATCTCCGGTATCCTGTCTCAAGGACCGCTCGTACTTTCAAGCCCCACTTCTCTCTCACTCCTCCACCCCCCCACCCCCTCGTTAAAGACAAACCCCCTAACAACCCCTTCTCCTGGAGAAGAAATCGCCAGACGGACCGAGATTCTTTCAAATCGCCTTCCTCTGCACAACGACGTTATAAATACGAAGCTACGCATTGTATTTAACTATTTAACTTTGTGCCAACGTAACTCTGTGCTTTAGACGGGTTTAGCCAACCTTTTTCCTTCTTGTTTGTTTTGTCATTTTAAATCCCTCCAAATCTTAATCCTCCGCTTAGTCAAATATTCCCATGACCTTTTTCGTTTCTTGTGTATCTCCCATTTTATTCCCCGGTAATATAAATATTTTCCAAGTGTTGTTAGTTAGATTAATTAATAAAATTCTATTTTATTAATGTTAGCAATATTATTTATCCTTGGGCTCCGTTCCACTTCTTAAGTATATTGAAGGTAAAAAAGCCCTCTCCAGGCCTATTTATTACATAGAGACATTCTCGGCCATCTGATCAACCCGCACTCGAATATAGAATAATCCCCGCAAAAAAATAGATATATAATATATCGTCGGGAGCCTATTCTACGACAGTGTGGTCATTTTGAATCGGGCTGATTATATTTCTAAAATGCAAACAATTCTTTTAGACTCCTGTAAATTTCTAAAACTGGATAAAGATCCATTTAAACACATTTTTCAAATTGAAGACAAAATAAACAACTTTTTATTACTCTAAAAAAGAAAAATATTCTATGTGATTTTTACAACCAACTGTTTGCTTCGGGTACATCGCCAGGTATTATATATAGTTTACCAAAAACCCACAAGGTAGGATTACCACTCCGTCCAATATTATCGGCCATTAATACCCCTAGCTTTAACTTAGCCAAGTTTCTAGTCCCCATAATTGAACCTCTCATTCGCAACGAATTCACTTTGAAAACTTCATTCGAATTTGTCAGCTACGTTTCTCAATTAATTTTAAACCACTCGCTTATGATTTCAAACGATGCAGAGTCTTTATTTACCAATGTACCTATCATGGAAACTTGCAAAATCATAGCCGATACCCTTTTTCATTTAAATGATAGCATTTTAGGTCTAACCAAGTCATTTTTTTCTACTTTATTAAAATTGTCCGTTGAAAATACAGTGTTCTTTTTTAATGAGATTTTGTATATTCAACACGATGGAATGGCCATGGGTTCTCCTTTGAGTCCCAGCTTCACTAATGCTTTTTTATCCTCCCACGATTAACTGGTTAAGGGACTGTCCTGTTGAATATAAACCGTTAGTGTTTAAAATATTTATCGATGACTGCTTCCTTATTTTTAAACACAAAGACCATGCCCCATTATTTTTAAATTATTTAAATCAACAACACCCTAATATTAAATTTTCGATGGAGAAAGAATTATACAATAAAATCTCTTTTGTGGATGTCACTGTTTCAAAAATTGGTAGGCAAGGTTTGTAATGTTGTATATTAGGTTTTTGTCAATTTTTGCTTCAATATTCGTTAAAATTCATTTTAAAACAGTTTTATATAATCATTAGATTCATAAATCAAAGCGGCCCTACCTTAATAGATTTTAACAATTATACACTCGCTAACTAATTTAAAATTCTTTCCTAGTGTCTCTATTGTAAATTTGAGCCCCATTTCGAAATATTCCCTTTAACTCGAACTTTGCAATTCAAATCTAATACTAGCTAGTAAAGTTCTAGATGTACATTTAGCAGTGTGCTCTCTTAACAGTACAAAATACTTTGAGCAAGATAAAGGCCCACGACCTCTGAGATACGACACGGTCGAATTTACTCTCGTCTAATTCGGCTGACGGTGTAATGTACGCATATATAATAGTATGCATCCTATTCAAGTGCTGCTACTGACTGGAAGGAGGCATTTGAAGCAACGAAAAGAACGGAGGCATCACGCCCGGTGTAAATGGCGCATCCTCATGACTGGTCCCATCCCGCGTTCCTCGGGTCACAAAATTCTATTGCTCAGGCAGAGTGGGTAGGGGCACGCGCCCAGCATGGTCTCTTGCAAAAAGTAGATAATATATAAGTGGAGGAGACTCTTCTCCGCTGCTCCTCTCAGTTGGCCCGAATTCCATTGAAGGAATATACCCTCCAGGCCTAGCTCGGAGGAGATGCGGGGGTTTCTTTGAAGAGAAGACATTCAATGGAATGACTGTACGCTTCACGGAGGTCGAACTCGAGGCGATGTTTTCCGAATAATGAACCGAAGGCGCTTTCGTCCCTGACCACCTATGGAGGAGGTTGGGCTAGCCATGCGAGTGTTTTCTTAATAAACAAAGAAATCTTTGACAAGCGAGGTAACAGGAGTTTCCAAGCCCTAAACCTTAAGGGTTTAGCTTCGGGCTTAGGGTACAAATTGCGTATCTCGGCGGCAGAGTCACCGTCGAAATCAGCTACGAAAGAAATGAGAGCTATTGGCGACTGAGGGAGGCGCCGGGCTCATGCATACAGGAAAATAATGCACAGGGCACGGCGCAGAGTGAGGGGCATCTCTCCAGCATCGACAAGTAGGCCTTTAATGGGAAAGTGAGTAAGACGCCTGTCATCAGGCGAAAGCCGGTGTGGTGGATCGAGTTCACCTTCCGCAATACACGCTCGGCTGCGGATGCATAAAACTCGCATCCGTAGTCGAGCTTCGAACGAGCTAAGGATCGATAAAAAAGTAAAGCAGTAGCCCTATCAACGCCCCAGGCGCTGAACGCCACGGGAAGAAGAATATTCATGGTGTGGATACAAAAGACCCTAAGGCTGCGAATATGAGCCTCCCAGGTGAGACGTCTGTCAAATACAAGACAAGGAAACGGTGAGAGTCCACCACTTACAGTCACACACCATTTAGAAACATGTCTGGGTCAGGGGGGAGCCATGAAAGGTGGCAGAAACGCACAACCTTAGGCGTGGCCAAGAAAAATCGAAGCCTGTGTGCTTCGGCATAGCGAGAGACGCTGAGCAATGCCTGTTGGAGTCAATGCTCCAGAGTTGGCATATGGGCCGCGCCAAAAGAGATCGAAAGGTCCTCCACGTACAGCGTAATGAGAACATCTTCCGGAAGCACCGAGGTAAATGACTTTGATGCTCAGGGAAAAGAGTGCGACACTGAGGACTTTTCCTTGCGAAAAACCCTCTTTCTACTCCATTGGGCCTGAGAGGGATCCTCCTCCTGTACGCGGAATATACAATCTATAAAAATTCAGATATTAGATTGGGAGGCGTCCACTCACCCCCATCGTGTGGAGAGTTTCCATGATACCGTATCGCCATGCGGTATCATAGACCTTCTCAAGATCGAAAAACACTGTGGCATAGTGATATCTACGAAGGAAGGCCTCGCAGACGGCATTTTCCAGTCCATGCAAAAGATCCGACGTGGTGTCGAACTTGCAAGAGCCTCACTGTACAGAAGACAGATGGGCTCCTCTTTGCAGAAAAAAAGGCTAATCTAATATTTAAACATTCTCCATCAATTTTCACACGCAAGAGTTTAGAGAGATTGGTCGAAACTGGCCAGGGTAGTGTGATCTCTCCCCCGTTTTCTAAAAGCGAGCACAGTAGCGATTCGCCAGGAATCTGGCAGGATACACTTTACCCAAATCTTGTTGACCAAATCTAACATAAAGGCAATGCCTAGCTCATCCAGGTGTCAAAACATGGCGTACGGGACATTGTCTGGACCAGGGGCGGTGTCCGCGCACGAAGCGATAGCGGAACGCAACTCACTCACAGTAAACCTGTGGTTGAAGGGTTCTCCGCCTCCGGAGGTAAAGTCCAGTCGGAGGTCTTCAGCAACAACACGTCCGCATTGAATTCTGGCGGAGCAGAATCTCGGCAAGATAATGCAAAGAAAGTGGTTACGATGGATTCCACCACGGATGTGGGTCGTCAGAATTATGGGTCCCATTCTCCTGGAGAACGGGAGCGGGATCCTACGAGAAATTGTCCCGAATCTTTAGGACTCACATTCACACCTCTGCTAGAGGGGTCTTCATGTTGAGTGGCCCTAGCTTAGCCACTCTTCCTTCCTTCAGATAGCCTGTATTTCTCCCCTAATTCGTCACTTTTCAAACAACCTCTCCAACAACTTTCTCTGGTCAGCCTCTAATTCCACAGGGTAGATGCTGACCTTTTTCTCGGTCAACCGTCCTGGATCGGGGCTGAGGGGGGAGGAGACAATGTTCCATAACCCCTGAGCTCCGGTCTAGGGTGTTTTTTTTTTAACAACCTGCTTCATCCCCACCCATACCTTTCTCACATCCCTTTTCTTCTCGTCTTCAAAATCTATCTTTTTTACGCCGTGTCTAAGGTGAAGCCACCATGCCGACGGACTGCCAGGCCACTAGGCGGGAGGGGTGGTCCCAAATGGCGGCGCCTGGCTCTGTCGGGCCTGCAAGAATCTCTTGCAGTGCGGGCAACTGTGAGAGGTGGTGAGCTATTGCGTCCCGTGTAAAATAGAGGGTCACCATGCCCAATGATGAATATCAACCCCCCCCAACCCCCAAGTTCCCCTGTAACATCAATGTAGCCGCCCTCAGGCAGCTCCACCAAAAAAATGGAGGTATCCCCCCTTGTGCTTGCGCAGGAGACCCTCCATACTTCTTTAACCGGAGAGGAGGCTTACTCCTCTCCTACGACTACGGGTGTAGGGTACTTCCCCTCACCCCCTTCTCTGGAGGTGCTTTCGGGCAACTCCCTATTTCCAGCGGCAGTCCCTCCTTTTCTTTCTAAGGGGACTGCCAAGAAAGCCAGCAGGCAGCTCATTGCCGACCGCCCCTCGTGTAAGCGGCTCGGTAAGGCAAACCCCCTTAGGGGGGAGAGGAAAGCCAGGCCCCTTTGGTCGCTTCCCTCAAAAGACCTGCTGGCAAGAATATTAAACCTTGCCGGGGTCAAGGCCTGTGCCTCCCCACAAAAGACTGGTGACGCTGCCAAGGGGACCTGCGATGTCCTGGGAGGGCATGGCCAACTGGAGTCCCTCCTTTGATAGACATGGTCCTTGAGGAAACCCAGCCTCAGACGGTAGGGCCTTCCATGGGGGAGGAATCAGGGCTCGGCACCAAGCACCGAACCCGAATCCGCCCCTATGAAAGGTCCTTCTCAAACGGCTGGGGCCTCCGAGGCAGTACAAGGAGGGGAGGGATCTCCTCTGACCGGTGCCCCTGCGACCACCAGGACCTGATCCATTTCGGAAAAGGAACTGGCTGAGGCTGGCCTAGGGGCTTCTACCGGCGGAGGTGAGAAGCGAGTTTATTCCCCGCCCTCCTCTCCAAAAAAGAAAAGGACGAAAAAGACCAAAAAGACTAAGAAGACTCGGGGCTCCTCTCCATCCGTGGGGGCTGTGGGAACGGATGGGTCTGCTGCCACTTTGGCAAGCGACCAAGCCAAGACCAGCACATCCAGTCCCTCTGCCCCCCCCCCGGTTGCAGAGCCCCTGACTAAGACCAAAAGTTCACAGGGCGGAGCCTCGATGACATCGGGGCCCCTCATTCAGAGGTTACCTGGCATTTTCGAGCCCGCTGGCTTAAAGCGCTTCCTCGTTATTCGTTCCACTGATGGCACCATGCTGTCCAAGGGCCACATGATCCATCAGAGGAGAGGATTAGCTAGTGAAATTGGTAGAGAGCCGAAGGTGACCAGTTTCTCGGACGGGAGCCTTCTGGCGAATGCGGCGAATCCCGCCGAGGCGGCAAAGATAAGTGTTCTTCGGACACTTCAGGCCACCCCAGTGAGTGTGACGCCGCACTCCACTCTACCATGAACTTCATGAAAGGAGTAGTTTATGCGAGGGAACTCGTTGACTACTCCATTGAGGACATCACCCTAGAGCTGGCCGACTATGGGGTGGTCAAGGTCGAACGTGTGATGAGAAAACAGGGAGGGGCCTCAAGACCTACCGCTACACTCTTCGTTACGTTCGACTGTGACAAGCTCCCTGAGTCGTTGCGTGCTGGTTGGTACCGCAACCGAGTGAAAGCATTCGTGCCACTGCTGTGGCGGTGCTATTACTGTCACCGCTTCGGCCATACGAATCGTTCTTGTAGAAGTGCAAAGTCAGGGTCACCTGAAGTTTGTGTAAATTGCTCAAAGGCCGCACACAATAAGTCCAAATCATGTGTGGCCAAGTGTGTCAATTGCGGAGAGCCGCACCCCGCTTCTTCGAAGCAATGTGGTGCATGTCTCCTTGAGAAAGAAATCTTGGCTGTTCAGGCCCAGGATCGACACTCATTCCGCAAGGCTAACGACTTGGTCCTGGCGCACCTGGCTCTGCCTGGGAGGTCATATGCTTCAATAGTTAGAAAGGCACCCTCTGCTCCTGGCCCATCCAGGCTAATAAGCACGGTTGTTTCTGCGCCCATTCGGAGCCCTTCTACGGGCTCTACTCAACCCGGGCGCTCCCCTGGTAAACCTGGCGGCAAAAAGGGTTCTTACCCAGCCCCGGCTAAAACCAGGGCTCCCCCCTCTTCCCCCAGCGTGACCGTTTCCCAAAGGCGAAAGGTAAACGCGCCTCCACCAAGTCGTTAGACCTCACAGGAGGCAAAACCCCTGAAGATGGTCACTAGGCCTTCTTCCGGGGTTTCAAAAGCTGTTCCCCGAAGGGAGGACAGCAACAAAGGAGCTTCGGCTGCTTCGCCCACGCCTAGTGGTGGAGCGAGAGGCTCGGAAACGGTGGTTCCTCGAAAAGAGGCCCCCCCGCCTACCAAGCCGCAACGCCCGCCTAAGGTTTCGAGGCGGAGTAAGGAAAAGACTCGCATGGCAAGCCCAACCTCCCCCAATAAGTCCTCGAAGGCGACAGCGCCTTCAGTGCTTTGTCCGACAAACAGCGCCAGGGGTTCTGCCCCCCGAAAGCGTATGGCCATTCCCGTGAGGGTCTTCTGTTCGAGGAAGGCCCCCGCGTCTCCTTCGAGCTAGGCCTGGAGGGCATATTCCTTCAATGGAATTGACGTGGACTCCGGGTCAACTGGGGGGAGCTGTGGAGGCTCGTCTCGTCCTGTTCCCCGTTAGCTATGTTTTTGCAGGAGACCATGCTAGGCGCGTGCCCCCTGCCTGCCCTCCCGGGGTATAAGGGTCTTTCGAACCCACTACCGCGGGATAACCGGGTGGGGGATGCGCGGTTTACACCCAGCATGATGTCTCCGTTCTTCCTTTGTCTTTAGATACCTCCTTTCAGGCAGTGGCTGGGCAGCTGCACCTAGATTGGAGGTATACTATCATTTCTGTGTACATTCCACCGTCAGCTGACTTCAACGCGGGGGACTCCCGCCACGTCGTGGCACGGTTGCCGAGGCCCAAACCTCTTGCTTGGAGATCTGAACGGCAGGCATCCTTTCTTGGGAGATTACTCCATAAATCCTAGGGGACCAGTCCTTGCCGATCTGATCGAAGAGCTTGAGATGGGTGTCCTAAACGTGGATGAGTTTACGCATCACTGTCCGAGAACCGCTTCATTTTCTTTCCTTGACCTATCTTTGTGTTCTTCGGATGCACATCCTGATTTTGATTGGGGGGTGGTCGATGACCTCCATGGTAGTAATCACTTTCTCATTCAAATATCATTTTTAGGGCAACTGCCGTATGAGAGCCCACCTCAGTGGTGCTTGGCGCGGGCGCGGTGGCCTGAATTTCAGGAAATTACTGAATTTTCTATCTCAGTCGAGGAGTTTAGGTCGGTAGATGAGGCCGTTGAGTTCTTCTCCGGCAACCTCATCGCCGCGGGCCTGACTACTATTCCTAGGACGTTTGGCCGTTTTGCACGCCGACCACTCCCATGGTGGTCGGCCGAGTGTAAGACGGCCCTCAAACAGAAACGTTATGCCTACATGCGCTATAAGCGCCACTCGAACGAGTTCACTGTTGCTGAATTTCGTCGGGCTAGGGCTAGGTTCCAGTATATTTAGAAGAACGCCCGCCGCTCTTCTTGGCGGGCATACGTATCTTCACTTAACGAGAAGACCCATTCAGCTGAGGTGTGAAAGCGAGTCAAAAGGATTCGGGGCAAGTTCTCGCAGGACCCCTCTCCCATTCTCCAGGAGAATGGGACCGCAATCTCGGACCCCGCGTCCGTGGTGGAAGCGCACAGGTTTTGGTTTTCTTTGGCCAAGACTAAGGTGGTGCACTTCTGCCGCCATCCACGGCTTTACCCCGACCCAGATTTGTTTCTTAATGGGGTGCGCCTGGAGGTGGTGGAGTTGCACCGTTTTCTTCGTCTTGTATTCGACCGACGCCTCACCTGGGAGGCTCATATTCACAGCGCTCAGCGTTCAGCGCTTGGGGCGCTGATACGACTACTGCCCTACTTTTTTATCGATCCCTTGTTCGTTCGAAGCTCGACTACGGATGCGAGTTTTATGCATCCGCAGCCGAGCGCTTATTGCGGAAGGTGGATTGGACCCACCACACCGGCCTTCGCCTTGCGACCGATTCCTTCCACACTTTTCCCATTGAAAGCCTGTTAGTCGATGCTGGGGAGATGCCACTTGCTCTGCGCCGCGTGCAGTGCATCACTCGCCTGTACGCGTGAGCCCGGCGCCTCCCTCAGTCGCCAACAGCTCTCACTGCATCCAAAGCTGATCTCGATGGTGCCTATGCCACCGAGAGACGTTAGTCATACCCTAAGCCCTTTGGGTTTAGGGCTAAGAAACTTCTTTGAGAGCTAGATATAGCTGTCGGGCTGGTGGCGCCGCTGGTTCTGCCCAGGACGCCACCCTGGAGGGTACCACATTTGGCTTTTCGTCGCCACGCCTCTGCTCCTTAAGCTTGTACGGCGCCGGGAGTATTGCGTTCGACCTTTTTGGAGCACACATCATGTCACGTTGGAACCGTGCCAGTGTATACGGATGGCTCCAAGTCCCAAGAGGGGGTCGGCTTCCACGCCGTATCCCCTCTGTTTGAAGTCAGCGGGGCTCTACCAGGCGCTGCGTCTGTCTTCACGGCCGAGCTGGTGGCAATACACCACTCGGTACGGGAGATTACGCGACGTGCCCGGTTTGGAGACCGGATTGTGATCTATAGCGACTCACAAAGCGCCCTGAGTGCTCTCGGGGCATTGGAATCTCCGCATCCCCTGGTTCGCGATATCCGTGATGCCACCGTTTTGGCAAGCCGGGCAGATGTCGAGATTATCTTCTGCTGGGTTCCTGGACATGTAGGAATTGCGGGGAATGAGGGCGCCAAAGAGTCCGCGAGGACTCTTCGACCGGACCAGCGTTTCGCTCTTCCTCACACCGACTACATGGCAGGAATACGGGCAGCTCTTCGGACTGCTTGGCAAAGAAGATAGGAGACGGTCGAAGGGAACTTAAAGTTGCGTGCCATTGCGCCGCGACTGTTCCCATGGACCTATCCCCTAATGCCGCGACGGCTTCAGGTCACTTTTTCTGGTCTCTGAATCGGACACACTTATGTGACGCATCGCTATTTGATGGAGCGCTCGCCTGCGCACTATGGCGACTACTGCGTCGTCCCCCCAGACTGTTTGGCACATTCTTGTCGAATGTCCCATTCTGGGTGATCTTCGCGCACGTTACCTGTCCCTACAACCGGGATGGGCGGGGTCGCTACCGCCTGTCCTTTTCCTTAGAAAGAGTGCGTGCACATTGAATGGTGTACTTGTTGACTATTTGGAAGAGGCGGCCTTCTTCCTTTCATTTAACTAGGTTTAGTTGTTGTTTTTGTTATTGTTTTGTTATTGTTATTTCTTTTTATTGTTGTTTCTTGTTCGAATTTTTTTAAGTAGCCTAGAACTAGGCTGTTTGTTTACGGCAACTTATGTCTAAGTGGGCAGTCGCCAGATAGCCCCCTGAAAAAGAAAATCATGTTGAGTGAAGACACGTATGCCCGCCAAGAAGAGCTGCGGGCTTGCTTCGAAATATACTGGAACCTAGCACTAGCCTGACGAAATTCACCGAGAGTGAAATCGTTCGGGCGGTGCTTATAGCGCATGTAGGCATAACGCTTCTGTTTGATTGCCGTCTCATACTCAGCTAACCACCACGGGAGTGGTCTGCCTGCAAAATGACAGGACGTTTCAGGAATAGTAGTTAGGCCCAAGGCGATGAAGTTGCCGGAGAAGAACTAAACTGCTCGACTGAGATAGAGAAATCAGTTATTTCCATAAATGCGGACTACCGCGCTCGCGCCGAGCACCACCAGGCCAGGCTCTCGGGCGGCATTGGCACAGAAAATGATATTTGAATGGGAAAGTGATCACTACCATGGCGGTCATCGACCAAAATCTGGCTGTCCATCCGGAGAACGCAAAGATCGAGACAAAGAAGATGAAGCTGTTCTTGGGTGGTGATGCATAAACTTATCCACATTTAGGACACCAATCTCCAGCTCGTTGACTAGGTAGGCAAGGACTTGATCAATGAGATTAATCAAGTAGTCTTCCCAGAGGTAGTGTGTAACTTTCGAGCAAGAGAAAGGACCTCGGCAACCGTGCCACGACGCGACGGAGGTCCCTCTCTTCGAAGTCAGCTGGCGGTGGAATGTACGCAGAAATAAAAGTAAACCTCCTATCCAGGTTCAGCTACACAGCTACTGAGAAGGAGGAGGCATCTAATGAGAAGATAACAACAGAGACATCATGCCGAATGTAAATTGCGTATCCTCCTGCCCGTTCCCATGTCGTGGTGGTGTCGTAAAACCCGTAATGCCACGGGAGGTTGGGCAAGAGGCACGCGTCGAACATGGTCTTCTGAAAAAAGATTGCTAACGGGTAGCGTGAGGAGACGAGCCTCTGCAGCTCCTCCCAGTTGGCCCGGAGTCTGCGGCAATTCCATTGCACAAATATGCCCTCCAGGCCTAGCTCGGAGGAGATGCGGGGGCCCTCGTGGAAGCGAAGACCCGCTTCCCGGAGGCAGAATTGCTGGTGCTGTTGGCCAGAAAAAGCGCTGTCGCCTTTGAAGACTTATCGGGGGAGGTTGGGCTCATCCTCCCTCCGCCTCGAAACCTTAGGCGGGTGGGGGGGAGGGGGGGGGCTTCAGAGGTGGGATTCCCTCCTTTGGAGGATCCACCGTCCCCGAGCCACCCAACCTAAAACTAGGTGTGGGCGAAGGAGCCGAAGCTACCTTAGTGTTATCCTTTCCGGAGGCAGCTTTAGGAACCATTGAAGATGGGCTCACGCCCAACTTCAGGGGTTTTGCCTTCCGTGACTAACCCCTTGGTGGAGGTGCGCGGCCGTTTTGCCTTGCGGGAAATGATAACGCTGGGAGAAGGGAGAGGAACCCTGGTTTTATCCTGGGATGGGTGTGAACCCTTTGTGCCGCCAGCTTTACCCCATTCGCCCGGGGTGGGTAGAACCCGCATAAAGGTTCCGAATGGGTGCGAAAACGATCGTGATCGTAGGCCTGAAGGGGCCATGAGCAGAGGGTGACTCTTAACTTTGGGGCCTAAGACGTTCTAGGCAGAACCGGGCGCGCCAGAACAAAGTATTTGTCTCGTGAAATGAGAGACGATCCTGCACCTGAACGGCCAGAGTTTCATTCTCGAGGTAATACGCACTGCATTACTTCGAAGAAGCGGGGTGCGGCTCTTCTAAATTGACACACTTTGTCACACACGATTTTGACTTATCGTGTGCGGCCTTAGAGCAACTTGCACAGACTTCAGGTAACCCCGACTTTGCACGTCAACATGAGCGATTACCATAGCCGAAGCGGTGACAGTAATAGCACCTCAGTGCCTGTGGCACGAATGCCTTCACGCGATGGCGATACTAACCGGCACGCACTAATTCAGATAGCTGGCCACAGTCGAACATGGCGAAGAGTGTAGGGGTACGTCTCCTGGCCCTTCCCTGTTTTCTCATCACACACTCAACCTTGACCGCCCCATGGTCGCCAGTTCTAAGGTGGTGTCCTCTTCGGGAGTATTCCAGGAGTCCTCTCTCATTAACTACTTCTTTCACAAAGTTCATGGTAGAGTGCGGCGTAACACTCACCGCAAGGGAACTAGTCATGTCCCCCTAGGAGGGATTCGACGCATTTGCCAGAAAGTTACCGTCCGAGAAACGGGCCACCTTCGGCTCTCTACCGATCGCGCTAGCTAAGGCTCCTCCCTGATGGATCATCTTGCCCTTAACCAACACTCTGCCATCAGTGGAGCGAATAACGAGTAAGCATTTGAAGCCAGCGGACTCGAAAACGCCAGGTAGCCTCTGAATGAGGGGTTCCAACGTAATCGAAGCTCGGCTTTTCGCACTTGCACTATTTTTCTTGGTCAGGGACTCCCCACCAGGAGAAGCAGTGGAGCCGGACGGGCCGATATTGACTTGGTCACATACCGGAACAGCAGCGGCCCCTTCTCCATGCGTGGCTCCCACAGAGAGACAGGAGCACTGCGCCTTTTAACTATTCTTTTTCTTAGGAGAGGATGGCGGGAAATGAACTCACTTCTCTTTCCCGCCGGTAGGAGCTCCTACGCCAGGTTGGCCGGCCTCGGTAAGATCCTTCTCTAAAATAGAAAATGTTCTGTCTGTTACAGGAGCACTAGACGAGGGGGAGGGAGAGATCCCTCCTCTCATTGTGAGGCCTCGGAGACCCATGCAGTCTGAGAAGGAGCCAGCATAGGGGCGGAAATGGGTTCTGTGTTTGGCACTGAGCCTGGATTCGATCCCATGGAGGATCCTACTGACATGGGCACGGAAAGGAAACCCTGGTCGTTGCGAGGGACACATACGTTAATCACTCCACGCAGTAGGCCGCTCTGCGACGGGTAACTACCAGGCCGGCAAAGCCAGCTGCCGGCATTTGAGACTACTCCTCCCGCCTAGTGGCCTGGCAGCCCATCAGCATGGCAGGTCCACCTTGGGATCGGCGGAAAATCGATAGAGATTGAAAGGAGAAAGTAAGGGCATGTGAGGGAGGTGTAAGTGGGGATGAATCAGTTTGTTACCTCCCCCAACCAGAGCTAAGGAGTGAGGAGAGTTTGTCCTATCGCCCCCTCAGCCCTGATTCTGGATAGTTGAGAAGAGGAAGCTGGTTCGCATCTACCCTGTGAAATTAGAAGGCGACCAGAGGAAGTTGTGGGAGAGTGAGGAAGTAGGGTAGAAACGCAGCTGTCAGAAAGAAGAAAAGGCTAAGCTGGGGCCGGACGGGGCGCTGAGTCCCGTCATAACGGCGGCCAAAAAGACCGGTGTGGTGGTTAGAGTCTACCTTCTGCAATATCTGCTCGGCTGCAGATGCGTAAAACTCGGATCCGTATTCAAACTTCGACCAAAAAAAGGATCAGTAGAAAAAGCAAAGGAGTACCCATATCAGCATTCCAAGTGCTGAACTTCATGGAACGAAGAATGTCCATGGCTTGGTTACAAGAGACCCTAAGACTGCGAGTATCAGCCTTCCAGGTGAGGCCTCGGTCGAAAAGAAATACGAAAGTAAAGGTGAAAATCCAACACTCCTAGGAGCATCCCCTTTAGGAACAAATCTGGCTTGGGATGGAGCCGTGGATGCGGCAGAAGTGCACCACCTCACTTTTGGCCAAGAAAAAACGAAACCTGTATGGTTCGGCATAGCGAGAGATGCGGTTTAATGCTTGTTTGAGTTGACGCCCCAGAGTTGGCGTCTGGGTTGCACCAAAAGAGTTCGAAATGTCGTCAACGCAGAGGTGCTACCCTCGATACT